>JAWNMD010000603.1:0-41943 GCA_035044365.1 Drosophila neotestacea
TTGCATACATTATTATTTTATAGCGGGTCAACGATTCCGCACCCAAGAATTTGGAAAAGAAAAAAAACACAAGATTGGTGATGCGATGATTCGCTTACTCCTGGAAATGTACAAATTAAAGAATTCTCGCACAACTAATCAGGTGCGCATGATGGATATAAAATAAATTAAAAAAAAAAACAACCAGCTACCCTGCCAACGAGGTATTAGGTTCGACTTTGTGCAAAACTTCTCTCTCGACTTCCATGTGGTAAAATTGTTGCTTTATATTTTGAGTATTACCTTGCAAATCTTTTAATACTGCTACTTGGATATATATTATTCCAGGAATTAATTTAATTTCATTAATACTCGAATATTTTATATTGTTGGATGTAAAAATCACTGTTTACTTTAATATATGGACTATCTGTAGTTACTGTAGTACAAGCTAAAATCAAATAAGCAATACACGTAGCTCAACAATAGACTATTGTTAGATAGTTAGAATAATTAGTCAAGGGCTTTGCCTTGTGTCCCGGTCAAAACCAAAGCCAATTTGTATGCAGGCGCCATAAATTAGCAGGCCAAAAACTTGACTTGGCCAACATGATGGCTGTAGGTAAGGGGATTTAGGGAAGGTGGAGGGATTGTGAAGATAGAAGCTTCACGTGCGCCACTCATTTGTCTCTTGACTCCCTTTATTCCTTAATTTTCCTTGGCTCCCCTTCATTCCCTTTAGTTGGATTGTGCGGGCACATGAAACTTTTTAATCTCCTACGATTATTCTCGCATTTGCCATTTGTTTACACAAACACATGATGGGGCAGGAGCTGTGGCAAGCGGCATGGGCAGGGCCAGGGACAGGGGCAGGGACAGAGGCAGGGGCATGGAACGTGGCAGTTTGTGTCTATGTTTGAGCTTATCAAATAATGGCAACATTTGCTACGATTCACTCCACTTTCCCAGTTGCCAGCTCCCTTTCCCTGTGTCTCACAGTCTCTAATCGCGGTTAATCTCAAAACAAACGTTCGCCAATTTATTTTCCACTTTGGCGGAGGAAAACTTTCACCTCCCCTTCCCCAGCACCATCCAGCAAAGTGGCAGCTCCAACTAATGACTTAATTTATCTGCCACAGGGCTTTCAGCGGGCGGCAAATTAAGTTGATTGTTTCTGTTTCTGTTTCAGTTACAAGACAGTTTGAGTGACTGAACGAATGAACGAATGAATGAATGAATGAATGAATGGAAGAATGAAGCCCGCATTGGCTGTTTCAATTTCTAAAGGGGGGAATATATATTTGTGTCCTCACTTTCTTTTCTTTCCTGATTAGATTTACTTTTCGCTTTCTTCTAGTTCATTTTGTCTACGCCGAGGGTTGCTTAATCGTTTTGCAATCTGTCGATGATTGCGTATAAATGTTATATCCAATTATAATCTATATTGTATTAGTATTGTGTTTTGTTTTTGTTGTGTGTGTGTGTGCGTGTGCGTGTGTGTGTGTATTTACTCTTGGCCCTTTTGTTTTGCTCATAAACATGACAGATATTGGCAAATCTATCATTGTCAATATGCTTCGATTGTGTGCACAGAGATGTCATTAGCATTGGGCAATTTGTTAAGACCTTCTCTCAATGCCCAACTGGGCAGCATACCATACCTTCCCCTCTCCTTGCCCCATCCTGTTGCACATTAAACATGCCGCTGATTGTTGTAATTAATCGAATTAACAACCAAGCCAGCAACACACTCTCCCACCCTTCTCCCTGCCTCCTCTCTACCTTCTCATTTTGAGCTCCATTGTCCAGAGTCCGTTGTCTTGAGTCCTTGCCCCTGCTCCTGCCTCACCATCCTCTCCCCCTCTTGTCATTATGTTTTGGCCTTTGTCTCGCCTTTGAATGCGTAAGCGACGCCTGCATTTGACAGTGATTAGACGGAGTTGCTTGCCACGCTGCCAACCAGGCAATGAACCGTTATGCATAGCCACACACTAACACACACCCACACACACACACACACACAGTCAGTCAGACACAGGCGGTCGTCACACTCACACACTCACCCCAATGGCATTGGCTTTAACCCTAACTTAAACCATTTGTTACGACTGCAGTCGAGGGATTATTAGCTTCATGCTTAACTTGGCCACTTAGAAAAGTCTTAGACAGAAGAATTAGGTTACTTCAAAAGCTGCTTAAATTCTACATATAATATTTTTTGATTTTATAAAATACAACTTTCCGTTTTTATTTCTTATACCAAAAAGTTCGAGCAATGCGTAAAATTTTACATGTCTTACTCTTAGTGATTGCTTATTTATTGCTAATATATTTTAATCACAGAGCAGGATTATTCTTATATATTTTACTAAAAACAGCGTAACTGATGTGCAACTCAGAAATTAAAAAAATTTCGTGTTTATTAAGTTTTCTCAAATACTTTTCTACTTCAATTTAACTTTGCGTCGATTTGGTTCCCTCCTATATTTATAAAACGACTCGAACAGGAAACGTCAGATAATTTAAATTTAGAAATTGAAACTAAACTTATTTCTTTATTAAACTAGTTTGAATTGAAAAGAGCTACAATAAAATATGCACACTAATCATAATTTAAGCTCAGAGTTACCGATAGAAATAACAATTATTCGATTAAATTCGAAAGAATCACCTGGAATTGAACTCTGGCGATAGAACTGTTATTTAAATACAAAAATATAAGTAATTAAACTCTTTTCTCGCAAAAATACATGTAAGTAGCATACTTTTTTTAATTAGACTTTAATAACGATTTAGTGAAGAAGTGACTTTAATTAAATTGAAAATAAGTTAAGATGTTGGTATTCAAGTATGCAAGCAATTATCATCATAATAGACTTGAGTAAGTTTTAATTTTCGTATACATTTTGAATAAGGGTATACACAATTCGTGGTGACATTAACACATGTTGTTATCTGTTTATCTGTTCTCTTAGCTGACCATTGGCTATTTTGTGGCTTGTGACGCTGGCACTTGAGGCATTCGCCTTTGAACTGAATGCAACTGATGTGGGTAATAGCTGGGGTCTCAACAGGGTTTACTTTTGAGGTTTGGGTGAATCTGTATAGGGGGTATAGTTATGAGGAAAAAGCAGCGGGCGGAGGGGATGTTCACTGCTAATTAGTGGCCTGCAACTATTTTTGGACTTGACATTTAACAATTGGCTCCAGTACCCTCTCCCTAAGATAGATGTAACTCCCTCTTCCAAACACCCCTTGAATTCGCATTTGAATTCACGTTGTAATCCATTAAAAATTGCCAGTTTGCCAGAGATAGACACTTATTGTTAGTATCTGAGAGAGTTTGTTTTGGTTATCTGTTAAATGTCTGGCAACGATCAAAATGATAATGGATGTACGTGAGGAGTTATTCGCAAGGACCTGGCAAATGTTTCGCCTTTATTGCCTGTGAAATTAGTATTTATGAGTGGAGCGGAAGTCCATAGAAACATTCACAGCAGTCAAAGCAGACTCTGTCTGATACAATACAGTCAACGTCAAATAGGCGTCCTGGGAAGCCAGCCAGGATATTACAAATGATTAAGGCACCTGAAACATTTGCAATAAAATTGAATTATGACTTTTAATATTGGCAAAAAAAGGCGCAAGACGCAAGGCATCCCCTTCCTCCCAAGCTGAACTCTGTTTATATTACTTGTCCCCCTTTCAACCCCAGACATTTGTTAAATTTCACAGCTTTTTTTCAGGGTTGCAAAGCAATTATATAAGACGCGATAGATTTGGCGGTTTGCTAGCAAAATTCGGTTCGGTACGATTGCAGATTTAATAGGTTTTAAATGCAGCACTGTAGTACTGTAAGTATTTAAGGTACATAAGGAAAAAAATAACATTGCTGTAAGTAATAGGACTAGGAGTTTAGTTTTGTAAGTAGACCTTTATTAAGAAAATTTTAAGTTGAAAAAATTGTGATCTAGTCTAATTTTTTCGATTTGTAAGAGAAATAAGATAATTCCCTTAAAAAAGGCATTAAAAACATTACCTTCTTAAGATTAGAGCCCAGTTATTAGTTCCTAAGTTGTTTCTCGGACTATTCTGTAGAAGTTGAATTTTTAAAATATATTTTATTTGGAAAATTAATCCAAACTTTTTTAGATCCGTTTTTTTTTATCAATGAGTAGTTATTTGTAAACTTTAATAAAAAGGAATAGTAAAAATTGTTTTCAAAAAAGACTCAAATTGAGAAAAGTTTTTAAATGGTTTGTCTACTGGAGCGGCTTGTCCTAAAGTTCTACAATTGTAATCTGAAACTTTTTAAGAAGCAAAT
Source organism: Drosophila neotestacea (assembly GCA_035044365.1). Lineage (NCBI taxonomy): Eukaryota > Metazoa > Arthropoda > Insecta > Diptera > Drosophilidae > Drosophila > Drosophila neotestacea. Next base: position 4,304 of record JAWNMD010000603.1, read on the forward strand.
ACGGAGTTATTTCACTTGAAAACCGGTTCAGCCTGTGGAACCATTCGGTTTAATCTCTAAGAGAGTGGCCCTGAATGTTGTATGGATTGGAAATGCCAATTACAATTAACTTTAATGCTCAAGATATAATGTCATAACACTTTCAGACGATCTACTCGTTCCGTTCTGGGCCATGTGGCAATTAATTTGCATTTTTAAATTGCAACATGGTCGCATGGTTTTTTGCAGCCAAAAAGAGCTTGAAGAGTGGGAGAAAGAGAACAAAAATAAAGACTATGTGAGAGTGAGAAAGAGTGTGCGACACAGCGTCCCAAAATCGAACAGATTGTAATAATTACAAGGAAATGCGATGCGATGCGATGCGAAAAGGGTTAAAATGTTAATGGCAATCAACTTGCTGTGCCGCCTAATTTTTATGTGGTCCATGTAGAGCGAGCGCATTTTTAATGAAGCCAACGTCAAGGGGTTAAAGCACAAATTAATGAAAATAAATTGTTATTTGCCAAGTGGCCGGCAAGGGGAATAATAATAGCCAAGTGTCCTGCCAGGCACTTGACAGCCAACTCCCCACCAAACCAAAAAAATAAACCAAAAAAATTAAAAGTAAACGAAAGAGAAAAAATAGAAAGAAAAATAAATGAAAATTGCGAAAGAAAAATTTAAATAAATCAAACCACAAGCCGCTTATAAAACTGAACCAGCGAAAGCAGCTTCGCTAGACAGGCCAAGTAATTTCCATAATTAATTTCTTTGCGCTCTTCATTCCGCCTTTTTAAACGCATTTTCATAATTCGAGTATCTTTCTTCATTCGGGGTCTCTAGCTCACCCAAAATACAAGTCAAATATGGCCGCCCATCATTAATAATCAATTTTGGAAATTTTCATGTTGACAATCTTCATGAAGAACCACAAAAAAAGAAAAGATGACTAAGCCCACGGACATCGAACCGGAACCAAAACAAAAGTAACAAGGAAAAGATTACGAGTATCGAAATGTTGGATGTTGGATGGAGTTTTGTTATGTTTTCAAGTGGTATAGTAGTATTGGATTTGTTGGGATAGCTGTGATATCTAAATACGCTACGATGAGTTGCGAAATAAATATACAGGGGTGCCACAGAAATCTCAGAGATTTTGCCTCAAAGCTACTTTTCAAACCTCTCAAACTAAACTGTAGGTGACACAGAAAACTCTGAGATTTCATTTTCCGGAGTAACAGAACTCGGCAGCCATGAACTTAATTTTAATTTTCTAAGAATTCGAAATTAGCGGTATATTTTAAACAATTTACAAATTTATTCAAAATGTCCATTGTGCCTTTTTAATAATTTAAAAACAATTATTAAATTTTATTCAATAAACTCAGAGTTATATAAAATAGTTCGACAATTGTTCCGAGAAATGAGATTTGATTTTTGTGTCACCTTAAACCAGCTTGATGAGGTTTTTTGTTTGAATTTTGGGCGAACTGCTTTTCTGTGCACCCCTGATAAACTTCTCTGAGGTTATAGGAATATTATAACATCTGTATCAACGAATTTAAAAAAAGAAATCTGTATTCAGTAAAACAAGATTTAACAAATATCTTAAAAAAATATCAATATTTAAAAAATATCTTAATGTTACGATAAGTTAAGTAAACCCTACCAAGGAAAAAAAGCTGTCATTAATAAAAGTAAGCTAAGCATTTGAATTATGAAGTCTGTTATTTGGTACAGCACCAAGCGAACTAATGTATAATTAGAGTCGTTAGAGAATAATTCCTGTATCACAGGAAATTGTGGGAGAATTTACAGATTCGAAAGAAAAGGACAATGACATTCTGAACAATTAGAAGGGAAAGGAGGAGGATAATTGGGAGAAAGTTCGAGAAAGTGAGATAAATGCTGGAGACAAAGTAGTTGTAAAAAATGTAACATTTCTACGTAAGCTAACTTTAAATTTTGACAACAACGAATATGAGGTTGTGAGTAAAGACGGGAAGGATTTCTTCTATTAAAATATAACTGTTTGTTTTAAAATTTTTATTTTCATAACATGAGTTATCCAGCACCGTTACTGTCAAGAATTTGAAGACGGCTTAGCTTTTTCCGAAGACTGAGAATAGAGGAAATTAGCAAAATCCCGGTTCTAAGTCCAGTAACTGTACTTTTTGTAATAAATCGTGAAAAAAAAGTTTTAAGAAAAGAACAAATCTTTGGATAAGATTAATGCCGATCCACTACCACCTTGGGATCAGGCCTATTTAATGTGTCTTGATGTGGAGACACTTGAGAATCAAATCCAGGAGTTTAATAAGCCTGATAATACGGGCAAACGAAAGGCATAATCACTTTGACCATCTACCGGTCAAACACAACATGCTAACTGAAAAAGGTTCAGCAAGATAAAATACTTTAATAATTTTATTCTACATGATATTGCTTTCACAACAAGTTATGTTACTTGGCGGCCTCTATACGTAACAAGGAACAAAAGGAAAATCGAAGGCTGAATGTCCCGATTTCCGTCAAAATGAAAGACGTCGTTTCCTCGAGAGTCAATAGAGGACAGATCGGAAGAAGCTGTAAAACGCAGTCTAAATGTGGTGTTCTACAAATGCTTTTCAAAACAACTGTTCTTGAAAACAACTGTTTTAAATGTTGGAAAACCAGCTTTACGTCCTGTTATAAATCATGCAAAAAAAAAGTTAAAAAAAGACGAAGAAAAAAAATTCCCAAAAATTCACATAAATAATTACTACCAGAAAATCAAAAAAAAAAAAACGACAAAAAACTTTCTCACACAATTCACTCGAAGTGGACCTCACATAAAAATTTATTTTTATTTTACCAGCTGATTTTGAACTTAAACGCTGTTATTTTTATAATAACGAAGATTATTTAATTTTTTATTAAATTTTTAAATTCAAAATCTAAATTTTTACCCATCAGATGAAACTGAACAAAATCTTCTTAAAAAGGAAAAAACCAAAAAAAAGAAATAAAAGAAAAAAGAAAGAGGTCTATACCAAAACAACACTTAAAGCTGTTGGGAACTACAAGCATGCAACATTTTTAGTATTTGGAATTTATGCCACGTCTGCACCGATTGAGAGTTCTGACTCTTAAAAGTATGCAAGGTTTTCTTGGTTAATATTTATGGTTCAGCATTAAAATTCTGGTGTGTTATTATTGTGTGTTATATACTACAAAAAAGTATCTGTATCCATATCTAAATCCATCCATGTACATTTGTTTTGTTTTGACTTAAGCTTCTAATCTTTAAAAATTTCAATTTATAATTTGTAATTAATTTAACTTTGTTAGTTTTAAATTTAATACTTCATTTTATTAAATTTGTATAATGATTTTTAACAAACTTCTTTTAGTCAACGTAATAATAAATAAATATACACGCTATTCACTATGTTGTATTAATTATAACAATAATTGAATTATTTGTAATTTAATTTAATTTAATTATTATATTATCTTATTATTATTAACCTACACATCTTATTTTTTTTATTGGAAACTCTCTTTAAAATATATTCTCGAATGCCCTTTATGTAGCGCATTTCCCATTTTTAACGCACAGTTAAACAAAAAATTTCCCTTCCCTTTAAATAAAAAAAAATCTGAAATCCCGGAAAAAATCACGGTTTAATTAACCGCAATTATGCGCGGAGTCGTGGGCGTGTCCAATCCCCCTCGACCCTGTACTTAGAATGTGGCAGCATCTTGGCGGCAACTTGAGGCAAGAGAGTCAATAAACCAAATGGTCGACGGAGTTGGCTAAAAAATCAAGTCAAATTACGTGCTTATGAACGGGAAAATGTCGAAATGATTTACCGTGCATAATCGCCACTCGGCCACCGTAATCTCCATCTCCCCCTCCTATCCTTCTCCCCTCCGCTTTGCCATTTGCATTCCTATCTCCATCAGCTTGTTGTATGGAAGGCCCGCATCTTTGGCGAAAAAAAAGAAGAAAATGAAAAAAAGGCAAAAAGAAAAATTAAAATTTCATTTTCACGTTGCAAGTGTTTGGGTCTAGCTGAGCCATTAGGGTGTTCTAGGGCGGATTCCCCCCCCCCCACCCCTCAGGCCAGGTACTTCTGTTACTGCTTCCCACCCTTCTCTCTTCTGTCGAACTTTCTGGTACTGCCTGTTCCTAGTGTTTATTTTGCTGTCTGTTTGTTTGCTTGGTTTCATTGTTGTTTGTTTGTTTGTTTGTTTGTTTACTTAATAATCCCCCCTTACTCTATTACTGTTCTCCTTCCTGATCTCCTCCTTCTTCTGCTTTCTCACAGGCTGCCCAAAATCCAAATGAAAACAATTTCTTGTCATTTGCCTTTTTCGCCGTCATTTATTTATTTATTTATATATTTATTTTGTTTTCGTATATTTTGCTTTCGCCGAATTTGATGTAAAATTAATTTATTGCCTTTTGAGCAGCGTATTTACTTTTTCTTGACCCCCTCTGTAATTTATTTGCTGTCAAGGTTCTCGATGTTTTCCCGCCGATTAAATTGCCGATTAGAATGATTTGCATAAGAAATTTATGGAGCTGCATTTGGGAAACAAATTTGAGAGCGATACCAATAGAGTAAAAGATAGCGGGAGTGGAATATTCGTTTTTTTTTTGTTACATTTTCTGGATGCTAAATAATTACCTAACTTTAATTTGTTATAAATTACTAATTAATATCATATATTATGCTAAGAATAATACAAAAGGCATAGTATTTCATTTGTCTCTGTAGCGAAGAGAATAGTTTCTTATGTATGAATATTATTAAAGATATTTGCTAAAAGCGCTTATTTTCCTTTCAAAAATATTATTTTAATTTTATTTTCAAAGTTTTTAAATGGTTCCGAGATGTACCTTTATAAGGAACAACTGTCTCAACTGCAAAGTGCGAATACAGTGAAAAGAAAATTGTATATTCAGTGATCATATCGAATGGCTATAAAAAGCATATTAGTGAGGGAGCTACATAGTTATTCAACGGATAATCAATTTACACATCAGTTCAATTCTTTACAATCCTGAAGAATTACCTATCGTTAGTTTTTTCCTAATACTTATCAGCAGGGTGCTACTTATAATCTACTCTACTTTACGTCATATCAATATAAATAAAAATATCGGTGTGTTCCTATCTCCTCATAATCGTTTATATCTCATTATAAAGTCTTTATTTTAAAATCCAATTTAAATTGAAGCCATACATTAAAAAAAATTACTTGCACATATGGAACCATTAGAATATGCTCAGCTGTCTGTATCTATATAGTTATACTTTACTTATTTTTATGGTATTTACAACGTGTAATTATTCATTCCACGTTAAGATCCTTTGAGACTGGGAAAACGATTCAACCCTTAATAGACAGTCAAATGCCATAAACAAATCTATAAAGCTGTTGTGCCTATGTGTGTGTGTGAGTATGTATATGATTAATGTGTATATTCATTGGTGTGTGTGTGTGTATGAGTGGTGCTATTGGAAGACCCTTCCCATTGTGTTCTGTGCCTGTCATCAGGTGCATTTAATTGCGCGAATTTCGCGCAAACTAGAAAACGCCTCAGCGACCTCAACTAATTGGCCCTTACACATGGCCATAAATTAATATATTTTAAGTTGAATTGTCTAAGCCTTAAGCAGAATGTACATAACAAGCATTCAGGGAGGGGGCGTGGCTCAGAGGCTGCCTCATTAATGCCTGTGGGCTCATTATAATAATTAAGGCTAATTTATGATGTCATTAATTTTAAATACATGCATGCATAGACTGGTATATACATGTCTGTACATGTTCTGGTCAATCCTCAGTCGCCTTAGGGTTAATGAGTGACTCTGTGAGTGTATGTGTGTGAATACATTTGTGTGAGTAAGTGGGTGTTAAATGACCGAATGATTAAATGATAATCAACGAACCGCACTAACAAGTGTCCAGAAATTAGAATGTGGTCCAATGTTTGCTAGTAATATCTATAACAATGAAAATATATTTACTTTGTTTAATATAGGTCTAACTTAAGAATGAAATTTATTCCAATATAATACCCTGTGGGGTATATTCAGTTTGCTTAAAAAAAAGTATGTAACAGGCTAAAGGAGGCGTGGCAGACACCATAAAATATACATATTCTTAAGCAGCATCAGAAGCCGAGTCGATATAGCCATGTCTATCTTTCTGTGTAAACAAAAGGATCAGAGAATTATGAAGACTTCTTATATATGCACGCAGAACAAGTTTATTTGAAGTTTTTGATGCCACGCCCCTTCGCCCACAAATAAAGAAACAAACGATATAACAAAATCAACTTAAAAACTATAGACTTGAGTTTTGGCATGTATTGGAGTGAGTTAACTCTACTTGCATTTACATTTACTGAATTCGACAAGACAGGCCGAGACAGGAGATCGAGGTTCAAGCCTCAGTTGTGACGTGCATAAATTATTGTTATTATTTTAAATTTTCATCGCATATAACATTAAATTTCAAAAATCCCGTCTTATTGCACGATAATTATTTCTCTGCTGTGTTGTGTGAAAATTTCAGCTCTTAAACCGTTTGGCCTACAGCGTGATGACTCAGTCAGTCAGGACAAAGAGTTTTATTTATATAGATTTATTTCAAAGGTAACGTTCAACTCAGTATAGTTACGATTTTCAAAAGATTTGCTGTAGTCAGCAAAACTATAAGACACAAATATATTTAGAGTTATAATTGGGTTATTAATTGATATTTTATATATACATTTTATTAGGTTTTACTACAATTGTAATTGTATGATTTAGCCTCGACAAATATATGTATTAGTATTAATTTCAGCTATAGTTTGCCTTAATTTCGTTCCTTTTCCAATCTTATTTTAAAGTTTTATTCTGATTTTATAAATGTTACAATATCAATATTAATAGTATTTGATATCTTTATATTATTCAGATTTTCCAAAAATTGTACCTATTATAATTTTGTTTCTTTATTAGACCCAGTACTTTAAAAAAGTACAAATGGGTCTATTAAGTTTGTGCAAAAAAAAAATGTGCGTAACAGGCAGAAGGAGGCGTGGCAGACCCCATAAATATATATATTCTTGATCAGCATCAACAGCCGAGTCGATATAGCGATGTCCGTCTGTCTGTCCGTCTGTCCGTCTGTCCCTTTTTTGAACACCTATATCTCAGAGACTATAAGAGCTAGAGCTACCAAATTTGACATGTACGTTCATCTGCATCTTGCATTAAACAAGTTTGTTTTAGATTTTTGCCACGCCCCCCTCCGCCCACGTAAATTTGAAACAAAATTTCAAAGTCGAATAACGAAAGCTCCTTTAATGCTAGCGATATGATTTTTGGCATACATGATAAACTCTATAGTCCAATCCTGTCCTGAAAGTTTTATCCGGATCGGATAATAAACGGATAGTATACGGCTGTTCAAAATTTCGAAAATATGAACACCTAGATCTCAGAGACTATAAGAACTAGAGACACCAAATTTGGTATGTAGGATCATCCACATCTACCATTGATCAAGTTTGTTTTAGATTTTTGCCACGCCCCCCTCCGCCCCCGGAAACTAAAATACAAAATTTCGAAGTCGAATTAAAGAAGCACCTTTAATGTTAGCGCCTTAATTGTTGGTACATATAATATACACTATGAATCCAAACCAGTCCAGAAAATTGCATTCCAATCGGATGATAAACACGGAAGTTATTCAACTAACAATGTTACAGACAAAAGGAAGAAGAAGAGACGCTAGCGACCTCTGTGTTTATTAACTTCGTAGTGGCGCCATCTATTGTTTGGTACGCATTATTGAAGAACAATCAATAGTGAACGCTTTGCACTCAAAAAGTACTGGGTCTCCTACTGTCGAGCTTGCTCCACTGTAGCTCACTGCATTTTTTTCATTACTGTTTGCATTCACAAGCTGCTAAAATTATTTTAATAATGGCCAAAATAATTTGTTTACATAGGAAAACTAAGATTTGTATCACACACTTCACACACCACACACACTTAAAAAAAGAGACAGACAGATGCCAGTTCCACACATTATTAAGTTAATTTCCGGTTGGCTTAATGAGTTGCTGCCTCAAATGCTTTTCACTTGGTCTCTTTACCGGACTGCTGCACATCATAAAATTTATCAAAATATGAAAATCACACACACTTGTATATACTTGTACACACACACACACACACATGTTTGTTGAAGCACCCTCTTGTGGGTCTCAAGTGCAAGCCGAGCGCTTAATTAGCCCCGTCGTGTGAATTGTTTAACATTTTTGGGACCACACGGCGTATGCACGTTGCTTTTTATGATTTTCACACTTTGCCGGGCTGCTGCCCGACTGCGAATATTTAATTACCACACTGTGGCTCAGGCTGTGGCTGTACCAGGAACTGGGGACCTGAAGGAGGACTGAGGAGATGGGAAGAGGTGTCGACCACTTGGAGTGCAAATTACGCATGTAGACCCAAGCACTTGATTGGCGTTTTCAAGGGTCACACTCGCACTTGAAATTATTCTCCTCTTGCGCCTCCATCTCCATTTTCCACCTAAACTCTCCCTTCTCTTCTTCGTGGAACCAAACGATTTGAAATTTCGACAGTGTGATAAGAGCACTTGTATAACAGATTTGAGTTGGGTTTCTCATCGAGCGTATCAGGCAACTTTTGATTTCCAAATGACATACATAAATACAAGCAGCAATGCTAGTTATACAGTTATCGATTGACTTGTCAAGTTAATATTGTTTTTAATTTAAGTTTAACACAGTATTTCGTTGTAGTAATTGCTTTTCATTCAATTTCTATTATTATTAACTATGATATCTTTGAGCTTTAAGATGACTTAACAGTTTCCTTTTCGCGCGATTTATCCGGTTAACATCAGTATGATTCAGTATGTCGCCTAGAAAAATTGGCTTTAACAACATTTTTTCCATCAAAGCTAAAGAGATTTACTTTAAAACAACATTGGAAGCAGCCTTCTAACTATAAAAAGGTAAATATTGAATAAGGTAATATAAATATAAAAAAAAACAACAAATTAATCTAAGCTTTAAAACATATGTTCTTAATCCATTTTATTACATATAAATAGTTAATAAGATACAAGAATCTATGTGGCTGGCATTAATTTTAATAATTTGTATTTACCTTAAACACTCTAAATTCATCAAAGTTAAACATATTTATTTAATTTAATTTTAATCTATTGACATATTGTTTTCAAATATTTTAAGTATAGGTGAATTTTTAAATTTTATATTAATTTTAACTATGTATACATATATGTATAATATATACATATAAGATTATATTTATATCTTACATGTTTTAGGACTGTTATGAAAGATTTACACTCCAAAATTATAAAATGATATAAACTCCATTTAAATATATTTATTCCACATTTTATGAGGTATTCTTGGTAATCGTTTTGATAGTAAGCTGTGGCACTTGATTAACTGATTCTCTTCCAATTAGAGTATTAAAACGTCGACTGAGTTTCCAATTTTCGAGTATATTTATATAGAATTTATACTTGCATTATCAGGTCATATAGTCGGGGTCACATTTGTGGCCGGCACATTTACAAAACTCGTTACGATGTCGCTTGACTTGCTTGGCCTTCGAGTTGAGTGGGTTGGTGTTTTTTGTTGGGTTGGCATCGGGTCTTGTCGCTCAGCGGGATTTTAATGACAGCAATTCACAATATTCCGAGCTGCTCCCGGGACCGTTGATTGCGCTCATGATACCTGCCATTGTCTGCAGCGGTTAACAACAGAACCAGTCTGATTCTCATTCTCATTCTCCTTCTCATTCTTGGTCCCCTTCCCATTCCCATTCCCATTCCCAGTATAACGACCCGACCCACTCTACTACTCTCTGTTTTTTGGAGTCTTCTCTCCTTTTGGATTGCGTAATGTGTTTGAAGTTTGTGTGCCAGATAAGTGTCATATTTAATTTTTTCCTGCTGTCGCATTTTATTGTTGCATATTCATGGCAACTAGACAAGTCCAAGGAGGGTGGCTATCAGCTGAAGGGCCAAAACTGTGCAAGCAACCAACTCTTATCTTTTTTATGTTGCAACTTTCCTCTGCCAGCAGCATAAATGAGACATGGCCATAACGACTACATGTCGTCTCTAGAGTCAGGTTTACAATGTTGTTAAAGTCTTAAATACATTTTATTTCATTTGGGCTCCTGACTGGATTTTGAGAATGCTTCAATTAAGGCTATATATCTGTTATAATCTATAATAATATTATAGTACAACCTCTTGACTTTGAATAAGATAAGAAAAAATTGGCTTTGAAGAAAAGTTTTTATATGAATATATCATAAGAATTGTCTAAAAATGAGCAAGTGTCCAAATTAACTAGATTGTAAGGTATTTATTGTTTTTTTTTGGTAAGATTTTCTCCCAGTTAAATGTCCTCTTTAAGATTTATGAAGTCGCTTTTCTCTAATTAAATAAATTTTTGTTGAGAAACTGAATATTTGCCTCTGTTCTTAGTATCATATCTAATAGTCGCTGTTTGTCATATGTGAAATCATTAATTTTGCTGTCGTTCCGCTCTATGATAAAGTGGGTAAAAAAGTGATCCGTTGAGTTTGTCATTTAATTTAATTTGGAAGTGGCAAAAGTCTGGGGAACTGAGAGCTGCAACTGAACCCGAAGCTAAGTATAGACTTGGGTAAGTCACGCACATGTGAAAGTTCCCTTTTGACCTCCCCGTAGATATCCTTGATATGCTTATCCTCTGCTCACATGTGCCTGGAGACAACTTCATAGAAGATTTCACGTGCCTTGTCAAAAGGAATTTAAATAATGACAAACGACGCACTGAGAATAGAGCAGAGACCCCTCTACCCACCCTTTTGCCCCATACTTATATCCCCACAAAAAAAAAGAACTTGTCAAAATAAAAAGAAAAGAAACCGCAGCAACGATAAAAAATTGTGGTTCTCGGTTTTTCTTAACTTGGGGCCAAGTTTGTCGGCTGTTGAAAATTCTAATGTTGTCACATTTGCATCTGTCCATGAGAGTGTGTGTGTGTGTGTGAGTAAGCTAGTGTGTGAGTGTGTATAAGAGAGATCACGTATCACGTGCCAGATTGCATTGGGATTGGTTTGCTGCTGGTTTTGCTAGGGGAACTCAAATATTCAGTCTCTTTTGCCTATTCTTATATTCATATTATTGCCATTTAGTTTTGTCTTTTATACCCTATCACAGAGTATTGCATTTTTATCATCGAGTACCATATATAGCGCAATAGATATTGTCATCAAAATCTCTTGAAACGGATCTTAATATTTATTTTACTTTACTCTCCTGCATACATACAGTACATAATTATCAGAGATTTAAATATAAGAACTGCTTAGGTTGATTATAAAATTTAATAAATAATCCACAAGGCAAAAGTTGAAATACATATTTTATAAGTATGTGCAGCACTTACCATGTTTGACAATTTTTAGATGTTACAATTCGTATTAAGTTATTATATAATAAGACAGCTTTCTCTTGTAAAAGAAATTTCCAACCTCAACTTTAATTTCGCAAAAATGTTCTCATATTACAGTGAATTTAATTATTTAGAGTAAATAGCAACCTTTTCAATACCTTAAACGTATAAAATAACTTCTTAAAATGTCTTAAAATAGTCCAGAGTTCATATTACTTTGTCCTCTCATTGCAATTTATAGAAGAACATCACAAAGTCGCATTCTGTTTTATCCTTATTTTTCTAAGCAACTTTTTGATTTATTGCACACACGCATCGAGGACAACAAACAACAACAAAAATATATTCGTAATGTGAACGCTTTTCTTCAGCTTTTCCAACTCCAACCCCAACTCTGACTCCCACTCCAAATTCCCATTTTCATCTGCAACTCGAGTAACATTTTCCAGTTGGCTTTTTTGTTTCGGGGCTAGTTTTTAATAGAAAAATAAAAACGAAATGAAATTTATGACGGAAATGATAAGGCAAAGACATACTCACACACACATTTACAGATAGAGAAGGATACAAGGATATCTCATAACTGTGTACAGAAAAAGTTTTGCCCAAACATTTATATTTGCAGTTTCCGTTTGTTTTTCGTTACGTTTGTTTGCGGCTATTTGAAATATTTTCTCCGTTTGCTTTCCTCCTTTTTCTATAACTTTTTTTTTTGGCCAGCGGAAACGGATGCGGCCATTGTTGAACATGGACAAACACAAACACAAACACACACAGACGCACTGAAGGATTAATGCTAACAACAAATATAACTTTATTAAAAAATAAATGAAATTTGTGCACTGTTTTCTGGTTGAATCCGAAAAAGGATTTAGGACTTTGCAAGGATTTTGCCACATACATAACTAAAAACAAAAACATAAAAACTCGGCGCCAAACTATGTAAAGAATTTGCAAGTTGAGACAAAGGCCTATGAGAGTATGCGAGGGAATAAGAGAAAGAGTCCTGCCTAGTCAGTTGAAGCAACCCTCTCACCATTTTGGGGCATACTTCAAATTGTTATCCTTACCTCTGGATCCTGTGGTAATGGCAGCTGCTGCTCGAGGCTTGTTGAAAGCATTGCTGGCATTGTGACTGACCCAAAACTGGTCAAGACTTGCACAGATAGCGACAAACAGGACACACAGGACACACATGACCGCCTCATCAGCCATGTGTGTGTGTGTGTGTGTGCGTAAGCGGAAAACGGAAACGGATATGGCTGCTGGACAACGATTCGGTCTACTGTTGAGGCCATTGGACTGGGGTCATGCCAAAAGGCGTAAACGGGATTAATTGAATTGAATAATTACATATACAAACATACAGCAACAACATCAACAACAACAACCAACAAATTGTATCGCATAGCATTTACTATGCGCTTGTTAAGCTGCTGAAGCAACACTTACATCTTTATGTAATACATTTTATATGAGAATTTTGTATGCTCTTTTCCTTGTGATTTACAAGTTGTGATCAATAGTTTTAAGCGACAACATCAATAAATAGTTTTGGGATAAATAAATAAATGTATAAATAAACAAGTAAATGAATAAATTAATTAATTAATCAAATAACAAATTTATTTATACTAATTTAATGAATAAATAAAAATAAGTAAAATAAGTGAATATAAAAATAAACAAATAAAACGTAAGTTAATAAATGCATATTAAATTAAATGAATAAATAAATTTATTAATTCATTAGTGGATAAATAAAATAAATTAAGTATTTGAATGAATAAATAAATATGTAATTACAACATTTTTTTTTACTTATAATAAATTGGAAAGCTATAGTATCGCAATTACTATAGTCAGTTATTCTGTTTGCGAATAATCGTTAAAGTTGGTCTTTCGAAAGAAACTGTCATTTATTGACTGTCTTTCTTTCTTAGTTGTGGTATTGTATATTATAATTATTTTATCTATATTATGTTTTTACTTTATTTTGTGAAACGTACTCATTGTTCTTGAGAATTTTATGAACATTTAAACACTTTGTAAATAATAACAACAAACAATTGCTTTCTTTCGGCATACATCCTTTAATGTGTACCCAATTGTATTTGACTTTATTCTGAAAGATAATATTAATTTTCTATGTACAATTGTACTAAATAAAATATATATTTCCTTTTTAATAATGAGCTAAATATGCAGAGAGCTACTTGAAAATAGTCAAAACTGCGAGTGATTCTAATAGATGTTAATGATAGATATCGAGTTGCATTTAAACGGACATTTTGAAGCATTTTTAAGAGCTTTCAATTGAAACATTAAAATAAACAACCTCAATTGTAGTAATAATGACAACCAAACTTTGTGCAACACTTGCCAATGACTTATGTGTAACTCTTACTCCCTCTGTCTACCTCTCTGTGTTTCTTACCCTGATTGTAGTTGTTGTTTCTGCTGTTAACTGGCTAATTTGTTTTGTTGCACGTTGTTGTTAGTTACAGCTGCCACAAAATGTGACTCATACCCAACTGAATCCTTGCCCAAATCGTTGCCTGAAAGGGTTTCGACTGCCCACTGCTCACTTTCCACCAACCACCATCCACCACCCACAGCACAATGCTGTCAAGGACATTTATCATAATTTACTTACACATGTATGGAAACTGTGTCTGTGTCCATCATGTCTATGCGTGGGTGTGTGTGTGTGTGTGTGTGTGTGAGTGTGATTTGTGTTCATTGGCTTAAATGGCTTGTGACGCAGTCACGTTATTAGTCGAAACACCTGTGGCACATTCGAATGTGTCACAAGTACTCATATCATCCCATCTCATCTCATTGCATTAATTATCCTTATGTTTCCAAAGATAATGATGATGATGAATATGCTAAATGGGACCACATTATGAATTTCCACTCAGCTCACTAGGGGAATCCTCAAACATATTCTTTTAATAATAATTATAATCATTTAAAGAGTCTTTAATACATACATGATCAGTATAAAGGATATTTTATGGAATATATAAAGAAACAAATTCAAGATATATTTAGTTTTAAACGATTATGTTAATCTTTTCTGCATTTGAATTGGAATTCTTACAATTAACTTAAGCGTCACCTAAAAAGTATGCTATGCATTTTAGGTGTTTATACGATATCTTCCTATTTAGTGGACAGGTGTGTGGTATCAAAATGATACTTTAATATACAATCTATGTAAAAAAGTATGTCTTTAAACATAATACAACTTTCATTTCATATTAAAATATTAAATTATCGCAATCCTGTTTAACAGAAAAGCAAACTCTTCTATATTAAAAACTTACTATGTACTTTAACCTTTTCCACAACATATTCTCGGAATTTTAAAAGGTTTCGGCTAAGGCTCTCATAGCAATTTACCTACATAATTTGCAACCCTTTAGTATTTCTGGCTTTCAAGCTAATTAGACTCGCTTTCTGCCGATGCCAATAAAAATAATAATGTATTTTGGGATTTACATATATATTTATATAATACTTAGGTAAATTTGGTGTGTGAGTGCAAAGCGTTTGTTTTAAGAAAATGCTATCGTTTGACATTTTCCGGCCTCATTTATGTTGAACTCTTATTAATTCGATTTTTATCGTGCCCCTGGGAGTCATTGTGCGGCATTTCACGATTTTCGAGAATTGTGCATATTTCCGCCAAGGCACCCCAACCACAACTCCAACTTTAACTCCATCCCTTTCCCATCCTCCATAATTCCACCTTTATACAGAGAACATAGAAAATTCACCTAAAGCGCGTAAATCTCGTGCGTCTTTATTTCTTCATTAATTTAAGCGGCGACGTCGACGTTGGCAGCGACGCCAGCAGCGCCAGAAGCGCACACTCCAGTATTCAGATTTCCAAAGGCAGATTATTTTATTGCTGAATACCCTAACAAAGCATTCAAGAACTACAGCTAATTTTACAAGGTTGGCTTAGAATGTGCCAAAATTATTTCCCATAGCTGACAACCAGATAAATGGTCTATTTTAACTTACATATCTATCGGTTGAGCAATCTCTATAAAAATGCATATGTAACATATGTATGTGTATACTTCGCCGTGGCGATTGTCTTTAAATATGTTGTCTTCATAAAATAAAGATAAGAGCTAATAATAATAAAATAAACAGATTACAATCTATTTATTTCTAATATATTTATATAATATTTATACAAACATAAGTTAATAATTATACTCAAATACTTATTTACTAAATAAAATAGCATTCAAAATTTCCTAATATATTTTATATATGTACAAATATGTTTATATATATATTAAAAATAATGACGATGATCATGACTATAACATAAGAAAAATGTAAAAAGCATGTTTTAATAAATTTTATTAAGTTAAATTCAATTTAAAACATAACTAAGAAGATAAAATAGTTAAACTAATATGTTTGTAAGCTATATTATTTATGTATTTAGATTTACGAATTTTAGTGAATCGAATAAATGTTATATCTTTTTATATTTGAAAACTTATTTAAAAAAATTAATATGCATAATATGTTTCGGAAAGAGTATTCATAATTCGCTGCACTTGAATTTTCAAATTGGTTAGCTCGTGCGGCGCCGCTTGGGGTGACGCTGTGGATCGGGGGTCGCTCGGTGTTTGGAAAGGGGGTTAGCTTGCGATTTGAACGAGTTAACGTTAACGTTACCATTAACCCCTTACAGCTGTGGCAATTTAGACAGTCGTCCTGTTCTGTTCCTGGGCTCAGCCTTGGAAATCTAATTAAAACAACAACCACCGATTTTTGTCTTTCGGGCCGCGTCCAAAGCTTTATAAATGTTTTGATTGCATTAAAGCGCTGCCAAGCGAAACCTTATCCAATGTGAAAGAGACACGCAACAGGAACACAGAGAAAGAGGGAGAGAGAGAAGGAGATATAGATTAGAATGCTATACTAATCTATGTATATGCATACATATGTAAGTATGTATGTATGTGAGTGTAGTTTTCCTAAGCTACGCAAGTTAAACTCTTAAGGTAATATTTGAGATAGTTTTTAATTGAGAAGAAATCAGATAACTCACAAATTCAATCCGTCAAGTAAACTTTTATTTAGAAAAGATTGAAATTGGAGGATCGATGACAAAAAGAAGATCAGAATCACCTTTATCCTAATAATTATACAAATTTAATACTTACAATTGTTCAAAAATGTCTTTTCAAATAATTAAAATTTAAATGGTATATTTTTGTCACAGTTAGCGAACATTTTAATTATTGGTTAAGCTGACTTAAGGCTATTTACAGTGGCGACTTGCCAAAAAAATAAATACAAAAATTATACACAAAACACGTGTCTAAAATGTATAAATGTTTCAAGAGAGGACAGAGTCTCCATCATAAGTACAATTTTAAATAATAATGCTAATTCTAATTCTGACACTTAGAAAAATTATTTGTTGAATAACTTCCAAGCTTATTATCCGATCAAATGAAATTTTTAGTACAGATTTGAGCTACAGTGTATATCATAAGTACGCTAACATTAAACGTGCTCTTGTAATTCGACTTTATAAACATTTAATTTAACATTGGATTTTCCCTTGAGACTTTTTGTACTTTTTTAAAGTGCAGGCTTTAAAAAAAAGAATCAGAACTATATTAAAGAAATTTTTTGATCTTAACTTTTGATAATATTTTTAAATATATTTCCCATAAAAAGAGAAGATTAACAAAAGGGGTAACATTTTTGACAGTAAGTTTTTAATCTAAAGGAAGAGCAAAGAAGTTTAAATCTTAATAAATTAAGGGAGTTAAAATTAACAAAAATCTACCATTGTAAATGGAAAATAGTTGGTTCTTTTAAAAACTTAAATTTAGGTGATCCAAAATACATTCGATACAAGATCTTATTTTGTTTTCACAAAGTTATGATAGTTGATAAATCTTCGAATAGTTTACAAATCTATTTATTTTTGCAAAAATGTTGAGTTCATTCCAACTAGAAGTAAGTTCATAATAGACAAGTTCAGCCGTAAGTGTATTTAAACTCTGTGTTTGTGTTTGTGTATTGGTGTCTGTGTTTGCCTTAGTCTATTATTTCAGCTCGATTAAATCGTCTTACGGCTCAACGAGCTTTGTCTTAATATTATGTAGATGTCTAGGAGATAACTGGGAGTCGCAGGATATTCTCTGGTCCATTGTGCCATAATCCGAGCACATCATAAGCACATCCTTATGCAAATCTTGATGTGTGTGGGTGTGTGTGTGTGTGTGTTTGAGAGCTTGTTGGTTGATAAACAAAATGTAATTTACTAGAAATGGCCAAAAGGACTGGCCTGGCACCTTGCAACGTCTTTTGGGGCAACGTGTTGCGCCTTGTGAGATGCCAACTCACAGCTCTCAACTCTCAACAGCTGCCAGGACATGGATGGCAAAGGATGGCAGGAGTTCCTCGCCAGGCAAAGACAAATGTCTATCTAAATCAGTGTTGCCAAAGCAGCTTTTTCCTGTCAAGTCCGGCTTTTTCAAAGTCTAACTACGTGGAAAGAAAATGTCGAGAAACAGGATGCGGCGTGAACACTGACTATTTTAAGAAACTGTTTGACCTTTTATCCGCTTTTTATTTTAATTTAAGACAATATATATATATATATATATATATATATATGTCTATATATATATAATATAATTTCGATAACTTATGCTGATGAATTGCTTACGATTTGATCAAATATAATATAAGTAGTATCTTGTATACATGAATTCTTTTAAAGACTATGTGGAGATTTGACAGTGTTGTGTTACTAAAAAGTTAATTCGAATCACTGAACGAGGATTTTAATACTTCATCTAGTCATATTACGTAAAACTAGAACATTTGATAGCCCTGAAAGTTCTATTATATTCTATTAAAACGAAGTGCTCAAAAGCATCATAAAAATCGGATTGACTTTTAATGTTTTCTGAATAACTTTGAGATGATTTTGAATATTTCTTAAAAAAAGAATCATTTGTCGTTTTTCAGATTTTGTAATGAATTTATCTTTTTTTGACTTTCTACCCACTAAAATAATTTTGTGTTATTTTTTTCAGTTTGGCAACACTGGAATGTTTTGAGCAGCTCCTTGTCTACTGCTCGACAATGGCAACGGCTGTGCAAAGATGATGATGATGATGATGAGTTTGTTTGAGGTAGGCTGTTGTTGTGGTTTGCCTGTGTAGATTGAGTGAGAATGGGGCTTGGGGCTTGAGTTTGGGGTTGAGATTGAAGTTGCTGTTGGAATTAAGGTTGGAGTTGTAGAGCTCGTCACACATGTCGCCACTTTGGGGGCAGACTGTGTTTCTGCCTCTAGTACTTGCGGCCATGTAAGCAATGTGTTTATTTGCTTTGTTTCCTCTTATGTTAAAAAACATTGAGGCAAACAGAAAGCTAAAAGCTTGGAGCTGACTTTTCAATTCACTTGCAATCCAAATGTCACTTGCCACAGCTGACAATTTGATAACTTTTCAAGTAGCATCAACAACAGAAACAGAAACAGAAACGAAAAGAAAAAAACAAAGAGTCAAAGCTTTAGCTAGAGTAAATTGCATTACATTTGTTTTGAGAATAGTTTTGGTTCACACTTTTGCTCTCACTCTCTTTTCCTATTTGACGTTAGCTTGCGCGCATTTGCTCTCACTTATTTGCTCACTCACTCACACACTCACTCACTCTCTCTCGCGTTATGCAAAAGCTCCTCCTACATTTATGTGCTTTGTCGCCGCTTTCGCTTTAGGGATTTTTATGGCAACAACAACGAGAGGAGCTGCTGCAACTACAACAACTACAGCACGCACCGGCAATGAGAGCCGAGCGTAAACTGTATATTTATTTTGTTTTCTGCTCCTCTTCTCTTGTTGTAGTTGTTGGCACTGTTATTCTTGCTGTTGTTGTTGTTGTTGTAGGGGCGTCGCCATTTTGTATGCGCTGTGTTGGCTCCACCCATTTGGCTAACACAAGCAAAGCTCAGCTATGCACATGTATTTACATTATGTACATATGAACTGTTATGTACCACATTACTGTATATATAAACTTAACTGTTATGTACATTGTAAATACTGCAATTGCTTTGGAGGTCTTTGTCCTCGAATTTTCTTCTTTTTTTATTTGCACTGCATTTTTTCCACACTTTTATTTACTTTGAAAAAGTAAATACTTAACTACACTTCTTTTATAAGTGACAAACAGAATTCCAAAAATATTTGTATTTGCATTGCTTATTGTACTCTTTAATCTGTTATATTTAATTGTTTAAATTAATAAATGTATTTGTACATAACATACAAATAAGTATGAGTTAATATATATATATAATAAATTGTGCTCAATGATTCATAAAAATCAAAATAATATATTTACAATTTTATTCATTATATTTTATGTAAGTACATATTAAATTATGTATGTCCATATACATAAGTGTGTGGGTGTGTATGTTTGCATATGTACTTGAAGTACATTCAATTCATAGTTATTCGCTCAACTGTTATGTACCACACTTCTATACATACTCAACTGTTATTTACACTGTAAATTTGCGGGTCTTTGTCCTCGTGGTTTCGGTTTTAACTCTGCACTTTTTGCACATTTTTATTTACTTTGTGAAAGAGTAAATAATTTCACTATTGTAAAATGCAAACAGGATTCCTAAAATAATTGTATGTAAATATTTTCTATTTGCATTGCATATTTTGCTCTTTAATCTGTTGAGATTTTATTGTATAAATTAACACTTGAAAATTTAAATGTTTAACAAAAATGCCATTTAATTGTTGTTATATTGTATAAATTAATATGTACATTTATTTGTAAATATAATATACTATGTATGACTAAATACATATGAATTATTTAGTTGCTATGTAACAACAAAAATTTCTATTAAACACACACACATATATGTACAAATATCTGACAGATATATACAAATATATACAGATCCGTCTTTTTGCTGCACACAGTACTTATGTTAGAACCGGCCGGATCGGATCACTATGTCATATAGCTGTCATAGGAACGATCGGTAAGAAATCAACATTTAGAAGGAAAACTTTCTTAAGATATCTTAACCAAAAGAATTGTGTATCTGGAATCTTTTAGAACAATATGACTACATTTGGATTAAAACGGACTACTATATCTTAAACCTGTCATATGTCGAAATTTGAATTCAAGGTCTGCAAGTGTATACAATACCCTTTGGAGCGCCAAAGACAGCTTCCAATATCTTGCATTAAAAAATTGATAACTAACAAAATTGGTTATTCTACTTAATTCTTAAAACTGTCTTCTACTATGTCTTAACAGATTGTAGTTGAAGTTCCTTTCAACAGGTCAATTTCATCCACTGTTGCCCATTTATTGCCTGTAGTCCTTATACACTCTGTTATATTCAGGCCTTCACAATTTTGAAAGTTGATTAAATGTGGCGTCAAATAATAGAAAAAACATTTGTACTGGTCGCTTAATGCTATTCGTGAGCGTCTCGTCAAAAACAATTGAAGAAATTCAATTAAGTACAAAAGTGGACTCTTTGTTCTCAAGTCGGTTTGTTGTCGTCGTTTCAATACCCTGTAAATACGAATAAAATAAGTGCTAAGTTTCTAATAAAGGCAACCGAATAAAAAAAATTTCACTGATCATGTCTATCACCCTAGTATATCTCTAGTATCGATGTACTATCTTAATTTTAGCGAGTTTTTTAAATTGTTCTTACATTTCTTTTCAAAGAAGAATAAAGAAATGTTGATGTTCCGGAAAACTTAAAGGAGTTCGATTTGAAATTCAAATGAATTTGAATGTTATAAAAATTTATCATTACCGGCTCCTGGGTAACCTTAAGTCGAATATTCTTAGTTAACATTTTTTGTATTATTCGGTACATACTTAATTGGTAATTGGATTTGTGGGCTTAGAGTCTGCTCGTCGACTATTTAACTTGTTAATTTTATTGTTGTTCTTTTGGAATCGTCTGCAGACGTCTCCAACTTTGTCTCCTCCTTCGTTAAGGTCTCCGTCTCAGTGGGTGTCTCAAGGCCTCCGTCTAATGAGTGAGTAAACAGTAAAATGTTGTAAATTTGGTGGATTTTTTTTTGGAAGGAAATCTCGTCAAGCGAGTTTTTGAGATTTGACGAACAATGAATGAGAGAAAGTAAAAACAAAATCCTTTTGTGTTGGGCCAAGTTCATTTATAATTAAGTTGTCTAATTCATTTCGGCTTTTGTTGATATTTTTATTTTCCTTGGCACTTGTTTCTGTTGTTTCTTGTCGTTGTTGTTTCTCATTACCACAAAACCCACTCTTGACTTCCAACGACAACGAAAACAAACCAAACGTTTTTCTCTTTTATTTTTTTAAATGATTCTTATGCCATTCAAGTGGCTTTTTATGCCCACTTCAGGCCCGCAATCTCCCCGAGTCCCATAGCTCGAGGCTCTCAAGTGCCCAAGTCGACGCAAGCGGAAACGGAAATGGAAATGGCAACGCCATGAAGTTAATTTTATTTATGCGCACACTTTGCGAGCAAAGAATTAGCAACCAGATAAAACAATGCCCAGCCAAAGCTAACGGAAAGACAGAGAGTAACCTGGCTCCAACTTTAGCTACTGCTCCAGCTCCAACTGCTCTATCGTTGGGGTCCTTCCAAGAAGACATACTTAAAATGCAATAAATACAAATGAAAACGAGCAAAGCAAAAGCCCTCGACAATGCCACACGCTGGGAACTTCAAGTAGAGTCAAGTCTTTGAGAGAGACTTAATTGAATGAGTCTACGAAAATCAAACCAATTTATTTACTTTTCTTTTATTCAAATTTGTTACTATTAAAATGTATACCTGATTAAAATACCTTAGATTGGCTGAATATAAAAACAACTTACTGGAAAAACTGCTTTATTACTTAGTTATGTCTAAATAGGCCCAAACGAAGAAAAATGAAAGTTGGATTGCAATTCAAGTTAAAATAAAACAATTGCTTTTAAAAGCAATGAGCTTAAATTTAATCAAACTATTTGACTTATTATAAATATAACTAAAAAATGCAGTAAGCTACAGTGGAGCTAGCTCGACAGTAGGAGACCCAGTACTTTTTGAGTGCAAAGCGTTCACTATTGATTGTTCTTCAATAATGCGTACCAAACAATAGATGGCGCCACTACGAAGTTAATAAACACAGAGGTCGCTAGCGTCTCTTCTTCTTCCTTTTGCCCGTAACATTGTTTGTTGAATAACTTCCGCGTTTATCATCCGATTGGAATGAAATACTATAGTGTATATTATACATATGTACCAATAATCAAGGCGCTAGTCTTAAAGGAGCTCTTGTAATTCGACTTTGAAATTTTGTTTTTCAATTTCCGGTGGCGGAGGGGGGCGTGGCAAAAATCCAAAACAAACTTGATCAATGGGAGATATAGATGAACCTACATGCCAAATTTGGTGTCTCTAGCTCTTATGGTCTCTGAGATCTAGGACAGACAGACGGACAGACAGACGGACATGGCTATATCGGCTCGGCTGTTGATGCTGATCAAGAATATATATACTTTATGGGGTCTGCCACGCCTCCTTCTGCCTGTTACGCACATTTTTTTGCACAAACTTAATAGACCCATTTGTATTTTTTAAAGTACTGGGTCTAATAATGTTTACTGATCATTAACCCTTAAAATTGTAGACACTTTTCAAGACAACAAGCTATTTACTGGAAGTTTCCGGCTCTTCTGTCTCTATAAATATAAATAAAAATGTAAGCTCGCGGGTTTTTTTAATACAGTTTTAATACATGTTATTTCTATATATTGATATTCATTCTAAAGAGCTGTATTACTATATTACTTAATTGAAAATTTAATTTTAAGTAAGCTATTACAAATTTAATTACTTAATTGAACATTAAATTTTAAGTAAGCTATTACAAATTTAATGTTTTGCCAATAGCTTTAAGGCGACGTCAAATAGAAGAAAGTATAAGTTTTAATATATCGATATCCATTGCTAGTTCAGGTAAGTATGCATAATATGCATGCATAACAAATCTTGAATAATAATATCATGACAACGTTGGGTGTGATCACCAGGAAAGATGCTCCCTGATCAAGTATTACAAAAATATTATACTTGTGATACTTCCAGGCTATTTTTTTATTAACAAAATATTAATGAAATTTAAACAATGATGAGTGTCCTGTTACCCTACTGGGCAGCTTAATCAAATCAGAATTGAAGCTAAAGAGAAGGTAATTATTTGTATAACATAAGATAGCAACATACATAATATAAGTAACAACATATAGCATAGGTATTGTATTAGCTGGAGGGGGTTTAAGTGGTGATGCAGGGGAAGATCTGGGTGATTATGTCAAGACTTGATTAGGGAGATCCTTAGGGTGGTGCCTTCCAGGTGAACACTCTGATTAAAAGCACTGCCTACCCACAGGCGTCGCACTTTTTTTTCTTTCTTTTTTTTTTGGTTTTTTTTGTATTGTAAAGGCTTTATTGGGTTTTCAATAAGACGATAGGAATGCGAAAATAAACGCACAAATGCAAAATGTGTCGCCTAATTTGCCATTAGCGCTAAAAAGATAAATTATGAAGTCGCATAGTCGAAGGGGAGCATCCTTCCCTTTCCCTTGCCCACCACCCCTTCTTTCTCTCCAGCCAGTCAGTAACAGGCCCGCCATTTGTGTTTGCCTCTATTGTACTTGTGTTGTTTTGGGCTGTGTTATCGCACATTTCTCTCTCGTTTTGGTCTAATTCGCCTAATATGGCCAAATGACACGAGCCACGTTTTGTTACCGCGCCTCAGCCCCTTCCCAATTCTGTTGCTATTTCTGTTGGTGTGCTCGTGGGGCGTTTAGTCGACTGGGCGTGCCATTTTTCACGGCCCTTGTTCGGCTTATCCTCATGGCTCATAATAGCTTTTCATTATTGTTATTATTCCGAGAGCTTCACTCGTAAAAATCTCCGTTACAAACATTAACAAACGCATAAACAAAGCGCCAAGGACGAAGCAACAAAAACAACAACAACAAAAACATCAGTAACAAAATGCCAAGACTTAAGCACTGCGTAAGTAAAAAAAAATGGGAGAAGAGGGGAAAAAATGGCATAGTATAGAATCCTTAAGGACGCGAAATATTCAAATGAAGTCGCGCGATAAGCCGACTCCAAATCTGTGAAAAACTGACGCCGCCCGTTTTCTCAAAGGCCTCGTCGTCGCCCTGTGTCTGTGCTAAGGAATGTCCTCCCTTCTTCTTCGTCTTCTTCTTTTCTATCTCCTTCTCCGACACATCCTTAAGTCAGCTGCAGAATGCGTTGGCCGCGCTGTATTTCTGAGTTTCCTGTACCCGCTGGCTAAATCTAAGGAGTCTAAGGATGCGGGACCCCGTTGTAATGGGGTGTGATTTGTACACTTTTCCATCATCCTCTTGTTGTTGTTAATGTCCTTGGTTTTGCCTTTTTGGCCGCGCGTATAGATTTCTGGCCCCCTCCATCCTTAACTAAGCCATAAAATTCCATTTTACAAACTGTGAATCCTTCATGATCACTTTAAGTGTTTCGCGCGTATTTTTTTCCCCATCAGTTGGCTTCTATCTCATTCTCTCATACTCTCTCTCTCTCTCTCTCTCTCAAGTATTTTTTCCTTCCCTTTAGCGGGGACAGTTGACGTGGGGCAATCATTGCCGGATACTTAAGCGGATTTGCATCTTTGTTTGGTCTTCAAGGACTCCACCTCCTGTTTTTTCTTGTCCTCTTTTGTCTTGTTTGTTGTCAATTTTGTTGTTGTTGGCTTTGTTGGTTGCAACTTTTTCGTTTACTTTTGGCGACGTCTTCATCAAATTAGACAATGTTGCCAAGTCCTTCTTGAGTTCAGCCTCCTACATAGTGTCTTTTTTTCCTCTTCCTTTCCCCGTGTCCTGGTCTTTTTTATCCTTGCTTGTTTGCGTCTGTCATTTTTATGCGAGTTCTTCAAAAACTTTGCGCCCAAATGGCGTTTACTTAACGTTTTGCCGTCGCTTTTGGCCATTCAGGCGGCCAATGCGATTCGTTATTAGGTTAAGTGCTTTGTCCAGGCATTGTCCTGTCTTTGTCCCGCCTTCGTTTCTTCTATTGCTTTCTGTGGTTTCTACAGAACAAAGAATGAAGTATATTGAATGGATCTGTCTGTTGGTTCAACAGAGAGCAAGAAAGAGACGAAGTTAAAAATATATATAAGTATAAGATCGAACACAGTTCCCTTTCATTATCATCAATAAATCTACTTAGGGTTTAAAACCTCAACATATGTAGATCGGTATCGGTTTCCGTTTCCGTTTCCACATATTCTAAAAAGAGTATTTCGGTAAAAGGTTTAGGCCGAGTTTTATAAAATTATTTAAAATTCTTACAGTATGTTTTTAGGATAAAATTAATAAATTAAGAGTAATATTTTGACTACGTTTGGATTAATTTTATACTGGAAATAAAGGATTTTTTCATTCCTAAAGTTTTAGCCAGGTTATATTCCATTTTCCCAGTTGGCAGCTAAAGAGAACAACAACTTTCACACTTCCACACCAGCGCGTACGTAACCCTCCATCTCTTGCTCCCTTTCCAGCTACTTAATTATGCGACTGCCATCTTAAGGGAAAGGAAGAGAGAGAGGGAGGAAGGGAGGTAGGGAGAAAGAGAGAGAGAGAGAGAGTCGCTGCAGCAGTTTCAGCAACAACTTGCAAAACTTTTGCCAAAGAAAAACTCAAGGCTCAACTCTCGCTTCCTTCTTTCCTCCCCTATCTCCTTTCTGTACTGGTTGGCACTTAATCATGGCGCGGGAATTATGAAATGTGCTGCGTAACATCGCCAACATCCTTGGCCCTGCACTTTTTCCAACTTAACTCCTGCCGCATCCTGTGGCAGAATCATTAAGCTAATGTACTGTTACTGTAAGTGCAGACGCCGTCGTGATAAGTTGAAAAAAAAAACTTAAAAGTAGGAGATGAGGAAGGGATGAGGTGCATGCAATAAATGTGGCAGCTGTTGGACAATATTTGATCCCTGTTGCAGTTCTAGAAGATGATTATGGCAAGTGGACTCAATCGAGTAGCTTAAAAGTTTACGTTGAAATCCAAGAGAAACCAAAGAAAAGAAAGAATTTTGGATGGAGAAAGAGATGTGAAGATGAGTATAGATAAATAGGCTATTCTTTGGAACTTTGAGGTGCGAATGCGGATAGAAAAACGGGAAAAAGTTGGTAAAATAAAAAAACAAAAATTAATTGCTTAAAAAAAACTACACCCGAAAAATATATGACCTAAAAAGGGAGAAAATTGCCTAAAATTTTAGGATATTTTAACTAAAATGGCAGTCGAAGTAAGTTGGACTTAATTTTAATAAAAAAAAGTAATATTTGTCAATTAATTGATTGTTATTTATTATCTATATTGTTCTATTATTTATTATTTAATTAAAAATTTTTACATTATCTTTTTATTTATTAATGTTTATTTATTTTTTATGTTTTATTAAAATCCAAGCTTACGTGGGAATGGAGCCTGCGACCTCAAGCTACTGAGTCAGGTACTCTATCCAGTGGGCTACGATGAAATAATTTCGTCTCATGCTTAAATACATATTTCTACACACAGAAACATGCTGACACAGACGGACAATATGACAGAAATTTCAATGAAGGGTGTTCAAAAATATGGATAAAAAGTTTAAGGAAAATGGCATATTTGTAAGGTCATAGATTCCTAAAATTGTATGCCGTAAAATAAAAATTCTGGGCAAAATTTCCTAGTTCTAAGGCATTACATACCTAAAATTTTAGTTTAAGGTAATAAAATCCAGTCTACTAATATTTTAGGAAAACTTTTTTTCTGAGTGTAGGTTATATTTTTAAGAACGTAGGATATCAACGCATTTTTTATAGAAATGGTTTTACGAAATAAATGACAAAATGTTGGACTGACACTAGTTTGTACAAGTTTTAAAAACAATCAGCCATAAGCCTAAATAACTCAGGGTATAAACAATTAAGGGTATAAAATAATCAGGATAAAAGTTTGATATTAAACTATTATTATATCGACAAAAATTTTGATATGGCTAAAACTTCATCTATAAATGCAGCTAGTACCCTGCAGACCAGCAAAGGAAATGTGTTTTATTGCACCTTTTTTTTTGAGTGAAATATTTATGAGCTATTTACTGATTATATGCATTTATTGTTATATAACTATAATTGCTAAATTATAGTTAACATTCAGTTAACATTTGTCAGTTTGCCGACATTTCTGTAATATTTAAGACTCATATTCATACTGTCTATATTTATTTATTTGTGCTGTACATATATACATAAGTACATATGTATATATATTTGTAACTAGTCTCTGTGTATCTCTTTAGCTCACTTGTAAATTTGAATCTAGAATGCGAGTCAAAATCAAAACTAATGAAGTGAAAACGGCACTAAAATGTCTTAATATGTTTTCGACACAAAACGGGCAACCTGCAAATGGTTAAACGACTGATGTTGCCTAGCTTGTTGGTTGGCAAAAGGACAACGACAAGGCACATAATATCCTTGTTGATTTCTTTTCAGGCGATTTACTGCCTACACATGATGTGTTTTTGTTGTTCTTGTTCCGTTTGTTGTTGCTATTGTGCTTGTGCGTTGCTTATCTCAATCCAGGGATCAACAAGAGCAGGAGCAGTAGCAGCTTTAGTCCTGCCTTCCCCCCTTGGGCGAGGTATGATCGATAAATTTTCCATTAAAGTTATTTTTAAATGCCTCAAAACACAAGACAGGAGAATGGAGTCTGCCAGCCTGGCCAGGACGAAACGTGTGCCAGCCTGTGCCAGGATAATGTACTCGTTATGCCAGATAAAGTTATAAACTCGTATGTGCTGGCAGCGAGGGTTGTCCTTGTGCTTGCCTATCGAATTGATTTACGGCCGACGCCGCAAAAATTTCAAAATCATTTTGTCGCTGGGGTTGTTGAACGAATCAGCTCGGAATCGGGTTTACTAAGCCATTCAGTGTCAAAATCGAATCAGTTTTATTTTTTAACATTAATTATATTTGATTGTTTTTTAAGCATTTGGCAATTAATTGTTTAATAATTATGTATCTTTACATTTACAATAAACTTTATAAAATTATACAATTTATTTATTTATTTAAGGTTAACTAATAGCAGTTGACCGAAAGTACTTCAGAATTGAAAATAAAATAACAGTAAATTCATTTCTAAATAATTTGTACTTAGTTACTTATTATCTTTTTCTAGCTATGATTTAAAAAAATGCTGTACAGTGTACACACTTAAATTTATAACAGAAAGGCAAACAAAAATGCGGTAATTCTGAATAAACGACAATAAATAATAATAATAATTAACTAAATTAACTAAAAACGTATTCAAAATACTGCTTTATAAATTTTGATAAATACTCTTTAAGCGATTCAAAACGTTTTAGTTTGCATTGAATACTCGATTGATGTAAAACCGATAATTTGAAATTTCTTTTTATTTTTTGTTTTGTTGTTGTTAGATATTTTGTTTTCTGTTGCTTTTGTGACTACATTTCTTTAATTCAAATTTTAGCTCGATTTTAAGTTTTTGTTGGATTTTATAAAATTAATAAGTTCCTTAAAAAGATTTATTTATTTATTTCTTTTTCCTACTAAAGTTTCTGCTAGAATAATGAAGCACTTTCATCATTTCCAACATTTTGTTGACATTGTCAAGCAAGGTAGCAGGAACGGTCGTACACACAAACATTTACACACTCTCAAGCACACATACACACACGCTTACATGTATATTTATATAAGATACATATGCATATATACATACATATATATACTTAGAGACACACCTATCATATTTGTGGCTTGCGGCTGGCGAATACCTTTGCCTTTACCCAAAGTTATCTGATTGAGTGCGAACTGCCAATGGTCTCAACACTCCCAACAGTCAGCCAGGACATTGTCAGGATGCTTTTCTCCCTCTCCTCTCTCTTCTACTCTAGCTGTATATCTTTCTCTCTGTGTGTGTGTGTTTTTTGTGCGATGATCTAAAACGGAAATCCTGTGGGCAGATAACTGCCATGCATTAAGGCAAACGCCCCAACCCACTCACATGTGTGTGGGGGTGTGTGTGAGTGAGCTTGTGTGCCACACCAACATGTCCCAACCCCATACTCTAAAAAAAATAAGGACCCAAAACCTGGTGGCAATGTTGTCCTTGTTTGGTATTATTTTGCGACATTTTTCGTTTACCGCTTGCCTGATGCTGTTGTTGGTTATTGAATTAGCCCAATAAACCTGAAAAACAAGACAACACACACTCATACAATTCTACCCCCAAACCAACCCCTCAGCCTCATTCTCATCCCTAAATACCCTAAGAGAGGCGTCAAAATAACAGAGAAGGAAAACATTTCAGCACTCGCATTTCAACAGGAAAAACGGCTGCCAGGCAACTCATTAGAATGTTGGCTTCCACACAACATGCTAATAGTCCCCCCTATTAACCAACCTCCTCCCTACCTCTCTCTCCCACTTCCACTCCCCTACCCTCACTCTTTGTCTCTATCTCTATATATGGCATAATTGGAGGCGTTTGTTTTCGTGGATTGGGAAATGGATGGAGAAGAAACCCTGTTTTCGTTTTTGTCATTTGTTGACGACCATTTATAATGGGTGTGTGTGTGTTTGTGTGTGTTAGCTGAATACACCTGTGTGTACCAATTTGTTTGCTAGATCAAAGCAACAGTGCTAAGGTTTCATTATCAGTCAACACAGGGTGAGGGAGGTGAAACAGAAAATGAAACTGTCTGTGATTGACATAATTAAATACGAGTCTGCTTTCGACCACAACGCAGCCTGTTTCCCTCACTCATTTTCTTTCATTAAAACTAAATTTGGCTATATCTGAGAGGTGTCAGAGTAAAACTAGTAGTAAACTAAGTAAATTTAGTTGTAGAATCAATCAATTGATCAACGACTTTAGTTCTCCCTTCGAAGGCTTCGTTTCGCAAACTCAATTTTATATTTATAGTAGGGGGTTTGCCCCCTGCTCGCTTCGTTCGCCATTCCCCGGCTTGCTACGCTTGATGAAATCTCGGGGAGGAATGTGGGAGTGAAAAATAAGGAACGCGGGAAATGTAAATTCAATTTTTCCTGCAATTGGACTTAAAATAATAGTAATAGTACTTTATATAAAAAAGGGAATTTCCATTTTCACTGCTCGCTGTTTTAAAGTTTGGATTATAGAAGCAAGAGCGAGTAATAGTGCCATATACAGAAAAATTTGTTTTGAAAGTCACAACACCAATGAACCTAATCTGTGAGTTTGGTTGAGATACCTCAAAAAACAAAGCAATACGAATTATTTTGACCTTTGACCCCAAATTGACCCTTTCTAGTTGGACTATCAAAAAACGCCGTCTTATTGCACGATAATTAAATTCAGCTATGTTGTGTGAAAATTTCAGCTCTATATCTTGAACCGTTTGGCCCACAGCGTGATGTCTCGTCAGTCAATTAGGACAAAGAGTTTTATATATATAGATATAGAATGTATTCCATGTTAAAAACAAAAAAATAGTAAATAATTTTAGAAATATAAAATAATGTTTACCCCTATAAAGAACTGCATTTAACTTTCGATTTATGCTATAGTACTTAGACCCATTTTGTTGACACACAAACTAAAAGTTCTGTTAATATATCTTAAGAAACAAACAAGTCTTTTTTACCAAAGGAGGATTATTGACTGGTCGGTCCTATGGCAGCTAGTAGTAGTGCGATTTTAAACAAATTCGGTCAAGCAGTATGAAACTAAATATATCAAATACATAACCTGTGCGTTTGGTTAAAATATCTTAAGAAGCCAATAAGTGGTTCGCTCTATTGGTCAATCCTGTGACAGCTAAATAATATAGGGATGGGGTCTGCTAGTACACCCTGATGAATGTGTATATTTTTATATTTAAACTACTAAGAGCTACGGTCCCTGGTAGGCACTGTTGTTACAACTTGGACATAGTCTTCGGTTTTCTTCTTCCTCCAATCCTGATAGCAGCTGCCGCCATGACGTTTTCGTCTCATGAATCCTGTCTCCAGTGGTTGTCTCTCCTATACCCAGTGAATTATTTATGGCCACAGGCAGTCGAAGCGACAAAAAAAAAGAGTCTAGAACTACAAAGTAAACAATTTGAAACTGTACTCTTAAGCAAATAATAAATAACTGTATACCAAGAGGAAGTTTCTCTTTAATCTGATGGATTTTGGATTCAAAAAAAATTTCTCGAATGAAACTAATGAAATGAAAGGAATTTGTTAATATAACAATGCGAATAATTATAAAAAAATAAATAAAGAGATGCAATAAATGAAAAGTCAAATATTGTAATTTTATTGTATAATAAGCATACAATATTAAATGATATTGCAAAACTTGTT
The DNA here is from genome assembly GCA_035044365.1 of Drosophila neotestacea. Taxonomy (NCBI): domain Eukaryota; kingdom Metazoa; phylum Arthropoda; class Insecta; order Diptera; family Drosophilidae; genus Drosophila; species Drosophila neotestacea. Next base: position 36,293 of record JAWNMD010000603.1, read on the forward strand.
GAATAAAATCTTTAAAATTAATGTGTTATTTTAGATTTATTTTATTTAGAAAAGCAGTTCCCATCCTTATTAAATTTTGATCTACATTTTAATTTCTATTTTAAAGCGTTTTATACTTACTATCATAATTTTCTTCCAGGGCATTCAGATCTTGCTTTGGCACATATCATTTTGTTGCTTGTTTTTCATGTTGGTTTGTGCAACAAGTAAATAGAGTGATATCCTCAAAGGACATCGCGGACAACATGGACCTTGAAGCTAAAGCGTCCGTGCGTTGCGGAAGTAATTTTTATTTTGCCAGACAATTTGCTTATTTTGTGATTTCCGTTTGCCTTCCCCAAGCTGGCCAAATATTTCCGGCATTTGACTTGCTCCCTTGCACTTTGTCTCCTTCTTCATTTTTATTTTCACTGTGTTTATTTGCTTTTTCCAGTCCTTCTTCGATTCGTTGCGTCTCTTTTAGCTGGGATTCTTAAATCCTTTGGGCACATTTAGCGTTGTCATCGGATTTTTGTAAAAATCATTTTTACACAAATTCTAAATATAAAGACAATAAACAAAAAAAGTATAAAATTAAAATTTAAAAAAGTTTGTATTGTGCCTGCAGCAGCTGTTCATATTGTTTGAAATACCCTATCATTGTAGTTCGACTAAAAAAGGAATAATAAAGGCGTGCATTAATTGTCAATGTAATAAATTAATTAAATATCTCAACATTTTTTGTATATGGTTGTTTTTTTTTTAAATTTATTTTATATCCATCATGCGCAGCTGATAAGTTGTGCGATGATTCTCTAATTCGTAAAAGTATACTATGCCCCTTTGTACATTTCCAGGAGTAAGCGAATCATCACATCACCAATCTTGTGTGCTTGATGGAGGAGCCTGATATAGCTCGAGCCTAAATATAACGTTTTTTTAGAATATTTTCAGGTAATATATCAAACTTGCGCTTAAACTGTTCGGGAATTATAAGTTAGCAAATGTTAACAAATTTTAAGTTGTTACTGCACTCAGTGTTGCCAACGCCTCTACACAAAAAAGGATGGTTGAGCCCAAAAAAAGACAGAAAACGGATAGAATTTTTTTTTAAGGACAAGAAAATAGGACAAATGTTTTCTTATAGTAAAATAATATTTTATTAAACAAATTAAATGAAAAATACCGTCGAATATGCATTTTAAATGGCCACTGCAATTTATGGCAGTCAATTAATTTAATTTTCCTTTAGTTCGTATAATATGTCATCGAGAGAGCCATTGTCATCATCAGTGTCTTGTGTATATGATGCATTCGTTCTGATTTGATTTATGTAACTATCAGGAACTTGATAATTATGACAACATGAACCACTTCGACGTAATCCGAACCTAGAAGACATTTTTTTTATTTTCCCGATCCTTGGCATCTCGGCACAACCAATTTTTTAAACTTGGTTCAAATAACCACGATTCGCGGAATTTTTGTTTATATACAGTAGCGGACACTTAGTTTTGACTTGCATGCGTGAACTTTGAGTCGGCGTGAGCGTTGTAAAAAACCTTATATCGGTTTGGAACTTTTTTTGTTATACGTGTTGTTTATTTAGCTTTCATGAACCGATGAGATTTTTACGCGAAAAGCTTTCTGTAAAAAAATATAAAGTATACAGTGAACTGTGTCAAAAATGACTGATCTGCATAGGGGAGAAAAATAGGCCTTGGGACCACGCAAAAAAATTATTTTTTATGTTTAAAAGTGAGTTAAAATTTTAAGTAAATTATTCTTATTTAGTATGATATATGTTACATTTAATTTACAACTTTTAATATTTTGTTGGTCCTCCATTATTTTTTATGACCGATTTTATGCGTCGGCATAGAATCAACCAAATTTTGTATTATTTCTAATGGTATTCCGTTGTACCACAAATTTTCCAAATTCCAATCAAGCTCTTTTAACGTTTTGGGTTTCTCCTTCTTTATTTTAACCTTTAAAATATGCCAGAGATTCTCGATCGGGTTTAAATCCGGACTATTGCCTGGCCAGTCCAATGTTGATTTGTACCTCTGTCGGCATTTTGTAACTTTTAAGCTCGATTTCTAAGTTCGATACGTTTGATTTCGATAACACACAATAAATGCTTATCGAAGTTTACAAATTAATTAATGCGATGCCACATAGTTGTAATTGAAAAATTGTATTGACTTAGAACAATTAAAAAAGGATGAACTAAAGGATAGAATAAAATAAAAAAGGTATTTTTTCCGGATAGGGGATGTTTTAAAAATTTTCCGGCAATCGCAGTTTTAAAAGGGACAAATCTGTCCGGAAAAAGGACAAATTGGCAACACTGCTGCACTGGGTGTACCGTTTAGTGATGTAAGTGCCAACACTGAGTAAATTCGTTATGACTTATACTATGCATGATGCTTCCAAGACAGTAATTCAAACGAATTCGAAGGCGAAAACATGAAAAATTGCTGTGTACCAACGGTAGTAGTGATGTTAATTTGGGTCGAAGTTTCGATGGAGATATTCATCTATGTTTTCAAAATAAGAAATCGATGTTGTGTTAAACATCGGGCCGAAACTTGCATCGATAAAGTCCAATGTTTTCACACCATTCCGTTATTTTGTTTAATTATTTAATTTTAGAGATTAAAGTTTTAATCGTGCCATCACTTAAGTTGATAGTTCCTAGTGATATGATTTTTTGCGATTCGTTTGCAAAAATTTTAAAAATTCTGTATGTTGGGATTCTTCTTACTATGATCTTGATTTTGAGAATATAACAATTTGGATAAATAATGAAAATAATATATTTAAAACATTTCAATATTATAAAAAGTGACAGATTAAAGCTTAAGTTGAAGGTACAGGGCATTTTTCAGTCAATCAATGTAAATCTTGTTGCTTTTGCCTGCAAGACGAATATTTACAATATGTGAACGTATACATGGCAGGCACTGTGTGTCACTGACACACTAAGGAGGGGGAACAGATCTGGGGGCTTGTCATACAAAAATATGACCATTACGCTTCATTTGGTCAACAACAACAGCAACAAGCATCATAAATAGCCGCATTCTTCTTGTTCTTTTTATCCGTAGTCATTTAACAATAATCGCGCGCATATGAAATCGACCATACACCATCGCATGATGATGTTGATGATGACGATGACGATGACGCTGACGTTGATGATGATGATGATGAGGACTCATCCCCGTCAATATACTTGAGTTCTCGTACACTGATAAATAGAAAAACGGGTCTAAGAAATCAGAAATTCAATGTTCTCGAAGTATTTCTTGAAGGTACTGTCTTATTTATCTCACAAAACATTATTGTAGTCTTAGCTCATTTTTTAGACCCAAAATGTTGTCAAAAAAATCCCAATCCAATTAATAAATGTTTCGAGACCATTACGTTCCTTAAAGTAGAGCCCAGCTTTTGATTTTAAAGTTGCTGTTTTTTTGGATTTGTTTTCTATAAGTTAAATTGTTTAAAACAAAAATGTTTTTGTAAAATCTTCTTAATTTTTAGACTAATTTTTTTTGTTCAGTGTATATATGTACGTATGTATGTTCATCCGAGTATTTCACCGATTCTGAATCCGATGCTGGGCTGCGTTATATGGCCGGATGTGTAGCCATTGTTGGGCGCTCATAAATTGCAAATGGCCAAATACCGTTTAATGGTCACTGGCCGCAACAACAACAACAAGGGAACTACAACAAAGTGCACAATGGAGATGAATTTTGAAAGAGTTCGAGAGTTACATTGCCATTGAGATATAAGCTGCACTCAACACAATGTTATCGTTATCGTTAAACGCCTATTTAAGATGATCACTTATTTTCTTAATTGTTTATATTTAAAGTGAATGCTTTTCAGTATTATTAAGTTGAACTTCTTTTTATGATATTTAGAGATTTTTGGACATATATTTTTTATACTGATTTAGGAAGCTTTTAGTTATTCATTTTAATTTTTATTTTCTTTTTGACTCTCATTTAATTGATTTAATTTATTTTAAATCTTATTTTATTTAAGTAATTGTTTGGGATTTTCTAATTTATAATCAAAAGATTTTTTGACAAATATTTCTGATACTTCTTTTAAAAAATCTATTAACTCTTAATTTAAGTTTAATCATTCGCCTTTCAGCTTAAATTTAAATTTAAATTATGTTGTTTGAACTAAATTTAAAAACAATAATCGCACGTTTTTTTGTATATTTTTTTTTCTTTTTTAAATGACTTTTGGTCAACTTAGTTATATTACAAATTGGAAGATCATTTTATAAAACATCTCATAATTGATTATTTTCTTTTTATTATTTTCGATTGTAGTATAGTATCTATCTATATTCATGCTACTTTATTTGATAATATTTTATAATATTCTACTCTCTTTAATATCTCTATTAATATATTCTACATTATTTTATTGCGTGCAATTTATTTAAAGCTTTTAATCTTACACTTTTATTTTCTATTTCATGTATTTAATTTAAAGAGAAGTCTTTTTAAATCCACTTTGTATATTTTCTTTTATGATGAAATGATATTTGTAAATGATTTAATGTTTTAGAATAACTTCATTTACTTTTTTAACTTATAGTGTTAATTAGGGAACTCCATTTTCCGCAGATCGTCAAAAGGGTATCCAAAATCTTGTTGCTGTGAAAACTAAAGTTCCTTATTGTTGTTTGTGGCTCACTTGTTGTTGTCTTTTTGTTAACGACGCTTGATGCTACGGCAGTTACTTTTATTGCCTGGCTCTTGGCCCGATGCCTGGGCCAGAATCCTGGTCAGTTTGCCGCTTGCCACTTACCACTTGCCACTTGCTATTTGCCACTGTCCTCTGGCCATTGGCCACTGTCACACATGGCCGGAAATCGGGTCCGACACTGCATGAGGCCAAACATTTGCATAAAATGCCAACAACTGAGCCACAATGGCAATGCCAATGGATGCTGCCAATGAAGCGATGGCAGCAGACGGACCAGGAGGACCAGCACGACCATCACCAGGACATGACCGCTTCCATGGCTTGATTTTCGATTTTTCTCACTGATTTTGCACATTTTTCAGTGTCGATTCAGTTTATCCTTTTTCTTTTATTGTGCTTCTCTTTGGTTATTTTTTTTTGTGTTTCTGGCGAGCACAGCGTATGTTGTTTATGTGTTTATAGATTAATCGCTTTTTGGTTAAATGACTTCGATAGTCGATGTCGATGGCGATGGCGATGTTGGTCATCGACGACGATGGTGCATGCCATGATATGTCGGTGTGTGTGTTTCTCAGTGTGGGTGTGGTAGGATTCTACAATCGCGTATGTGAATATGACGCTTTAAAGTTGTCGCATTTTGTTGCAAATTGCTGGCGACAGCTGTCCGAGAGACAGGGAAAGGAAAAAATGAGAAAGGGTGAAGAGAGAGAGAGAGAGAGACTATTTTAAAATTCTTTAAAGTGTCTGCTTTTCTACCCAAATCTTTTGAGCAATTCAGTTCCTGAGATATTTAAAATGATTCCCTAGTTTCACATATTATTTATCAGAGTTACAATACATACATATCATATATTATTCTGATATAGAGTCTACTTTAATATAAATGTTACTATCTACTCTCAAGTATTATTTTTTTTTTAGCTGAATTAGAT